>JAJOZX010001122.1:995000-1022918 GCA_023014485.1 Bathynomus jamesi | reverse complement strand
GTCTCCCGCATTGTATCGTAATTCACGTTGGCGCAATTAAAGTCACCCATAACTAAAGCCTGCTCACTATCGATTATTCTCTTTAGTTCACGATATAACGCTTCGTCCGTAGCAGCTGTTTGATTTGGGGCCTATATATAACCGCAACAAGAAGTTTGAAATCGTTGAATTTAAGTTCTGCTATAGTCGAATCTATCGGTTCTGGAATTGAGTGCTTTACTTCTATAACGTTCGCAATATTATCTTTGATATACAACATAACACCGCCTCCTCGCCTACCTATTCTGTTTTTAACAAAAAGTCTATAACCTTTAATTTGATACTCCCCTACAAAGTCACGTGTTTCAGTGCTAAGCCACGATTCATTTATCGCAATTAAATCATAGTCTTTACAAGCAATTAAAGAAAAAAATTCGTTTATTATTTTCGTAGCTACGAGCATTTAAGGATAGAACCTTCAAATTGTTTGTAATTGCGACACCTTCGCGAGCGCGGGGGAAATTTGTGGAATTTACGCTGGGACCGTTCGGCTTACGGCAGCCTGAAAAGAAGAGACAGTATTATGAAATAGTCTTCCTAAACGCGCAGCTCCAACTTCATTAAGATGAAGTCCATCTTCGAGGAACAAGTCCCTCCTGCCGTAGAAACTGTTCCAAAAATTAGCAAAATGCACTCCTTCCTGTTGGCAAAGAGACTTTAGGTTATTGTTAATATAGGTCGCCTTGCTGTAGAAATCGCTTCGTTGGATAATTCGAGGAAGTATACCTGTTAAAACAATCTTATTAGTTTTCTCCCTTAATCGCTCTAATAAGTCCCTGTAACCTAGCCAGCAGTTCTTCCGATCTAGAATTTAAAACGTTATTAGTACCGACATGAATAACATACGTTGTGTCCTCGGCGGTACTGTCTGTAAAATGGTCAACATTATTAGTTATATGCTCCACCCTTGCACCAGGGTAGCAGTAACGGCGCCTACGACGAGGGTTTCTCCCACAGAATTCCTCGAGCTGCCCTCGAACAATGAATCACCAACGAGTCGTATTTCCGGTTCATCAGTATCTTCGAACCCTAAAACAGAAAACTTATTGCTTGTTATTACTGGTAGACAAGGCTTTGCTTTTCTCAATGGGCTCCATTTCGCACTCGAACGAAGGGTTGGGAACTAGGGGAAGAGAGAGGGCTATTAGTACTATTTATATTATTATTAATAGAAACTGAGGCAGGAGGGGTCGTAACTGGAGTCTCAAGGGATCTAATTTTGCCGTCAGGGCATCACGCTTTCTTCAAGTCTCACTCTGGCCTGCCTCTCACGGTCTAATTCGTTCCTCAGCACTTCCATGCTTGAGCACCACCTGCAAACTAACTGATCATTATTATTAGCCATTGTAAACGCGTAAGCAGCAAATTTCCCTTCACAGCGACTGCAAGTACTTGACGGGGGTGCCATGCTTTTAATTAGTTGAATAACAAAAACAAAAAGAAAAAAAAAAAAAAAAAACGAGCGTTTGGAAATTAATAAATTATAACGTAGGTCCACCGCGTTCTTGAAACGCAGAAACAGGATCTTGTAACACAAATTTTTTACTAAATTAATATAGAATTAAGCTACCGACGAAAGAAATGTTAAAGAAAAAGTATTAAATGGACTTATCTGGTCGCTGACTTAATCCTTTTTTTCCCACGGTAGGTGACCCTTTTCGAGGTCAGGTAGTGTGTGAAGGAACTCTGAACCTTAAAAAACCACGTTTCTGATAGATTTGAACAACAACAAAAACAAACCAAGGGAATTTGAACCTTATGACTGCACGTTTTCTGATTGATTTAAAAACGAAAGAAGGCAAGCCACGTTCAGTAGCCTTGGTTTGATCAAATAATATAGTACTGAATAAAGTCAATAAATGAAATATATTCGTTAATGAATGATTAGTAGCACGAAGTAATTTAGTTAAGAATGCACGGAACACTTTTTTTAAAAACACTTCAACGAAAACCACTTATTCAATTGATAGCACTCGACAAAACACGTCTGGTCACAAGGAGAGAATATATATATATATATATATATATATATAATATATATACATATAGAGAGGTCCGAAAACGCTTCCCAGAGAGGCAGATGGAATATTTGAAGGCTTAAACATAAATTCAAAGAAAGTAAATTGGGAAAACGTAAATAAAGATTTAACGAGGTAAATTGGGAATTGCTACTACACGAGAAGACTCCACAAGAAATACTATGTATAATAGAGACGGAAACCAAACCTATAATACTGAAACATATTCCAGAGAGACAGGAAAGAAAACGTAGCAAGCTCGAGAGGAAAATCAGGACTCTATTCAGGCAACGAAGACAAACCGTAAAACATCTCCACAGATGCAGAACTGATGCAAAGAGACTCAAACTAGAGAGGAAACTTGGCGAAATAGAAATGGACCTGAAGCAAACATTCATACATAAGACAAACGAGGAGGAAAACAAGGTAGCAGAAAACATAAAAAATAACCCAAAATACTTCTACACTTTTGCGAAAAGGAAAATGCAGTGTAAAGAGAGTATTGGACCGTTGATAGACGGGGAGACCGAATACACAAATGACCAGAAAGAAATAAGTGAACTGCTTAGGGAACAATTTAAATCTGTGTTTAGAACCCCTAAATCCGAGATGGAAGTGGAAAACCCAGACGAGTTTTTCGACATTGAAACGGATCAACCAAGAACAAATCCCGGCACAAACCTATTAATGGACTTCGAGTTCACGGAAGGAGATGTAATTACGGCCTTATCACAGATGCGAGACAATTCAGCGCCAGGGCCAGACACATGGAGTGCCACATTTCTGAAGAAATGCAAAGAGAGTATTGCAAAACCCCTATACTTACTATGGAGGAAATCACTCGACACAGGACAAATTCCACTCCCCTTAAAGAACACGAATATTGCCCCCCTCTTTAAAGGTGGTAACAGAGCAATGCCCAAAAATTATCGGCCAGTGGCTCTCACCTCACACCTTATAAAGTGTTTTGAACGCATAATTAGAGCCAAAATTACCTACTACCTACAAGAAAAAGACTTGTACAACCCAAATCAACATGACTTCAGTGCGGGTAGATCATGCCTGTCACAGCTACTAGACCACCAGGAGAAAATATTAGGAACATTGTGTCGAGGACAAAACATTGATGTAATATATACTGATTTTGCTAAAGCCTTCGATAAATGTGACCATGGAATCATAGCACACAAACTTAAGGATACAGGAATTACTGGAAACCTAGGAAGGTGGATATTTAATTTCTTGACGCAAAGAACGCAAAGAGTGGTGGTAAACGGAGTTAAATCGGAAGTCTCGGAAGTCGTGAGCTCTGTCCCACAAGGGACAGTATTAGCTCCCTTGCTGTTCATAATAATGATTGCAGATATTGATACAGATATTAAGGACAGTATTGTATCATGCTTCGCAGATGACACGAAGATATGTAAGGAAATATTGAACGAAGATGACGTAAGAAAACTACAAAACGACATTGAAACATTATTCCAGTGGGCAGAAGACAACAATATGAAGTTCAACGAGAAAAATTCCAACTTCTAAGATATGGTAATAACAAAGAGCTACAGAAAAAAGGGTACAAAACTCCGCAAGCCAAACAGATAACACCAAATCCACAAGTCAGGGATCTTGGAGTAATAATGTCGTCGGATGCAGAATTCAGAGAGCACTATAAAATCAAAATCACAACGGCTAGAAAAATAATGGGAATCATCTGGAGGAGCTTCCGCAGCAGAAAAGCAAACATCATGCTCAAATTATGGAAGAGTCTAGTCCTACCAATAATTAAGTATTGCTCAGTACTCACAAGCCCACACAGAAAAAGAGACATTGCGAGCATTGAAGCTATACAAAGGACTTTTACGTCTAAGATAGAGGAAACGGAAGGTGAAGACTACTGGTCTCGACTACAATCCCTGGAACTCTACTCTCTTGAAAGAAGGCGAGAGCGGTACACAATAATATACATATGGAACATACTTGAGGGCTCTGTCCCTAACCTCAGAAATGAAATAGAAACAAACTGGAATGAGAGAAGAGGCAGATTTTGTACGGTCCCAGCTGCGGTGGGACAAGGAGCCATGAAAACGAGGATGTAAAATACCCTCAGAATACGGGGCCCAAAGCTTTTCAATGTCCTTCCAAAAGAAGTGAGGAATCTCCAGCACACCAACCTGAATAACTTCAAGAACCAGCTGGACAGATTCTTGTGCAATGTCCCTGACCAGCCATGCGTGGCTGGCTACGAGGGCAGGAGGCGATCAGAGAGCAATTCCCTCCTTCACCAAGTCCCGCAAATGAGGCGGGATGCTGCAGAGGGGTCGACCGCAGGTCGATCCTGAACCGTCGTTCAAACTCAACAAAAGTAAACAAAAGTAAGTAAGTAATATAATATATATTTATATATATATATATATATAATATATATTTATATATATATATATATATATAATATATATTTATATATATATATATATATATAATATATATTTATATATATATATATAATATATATTTATATATATATATATAATATATATTTATATATATATATAATATATATTTTTATATATATATAATATATATATTTTTATATATATATATAATATATATATTTTTATATATATATATAATATATATATTTATATATATATATATAATATATATATATATATATATATATATATATATATATATATATTCATGATGCTCGCTCCATAAAGAAATATCCTCCACAAATTTCCCTGCTGAGATGAGTGAGCTGTTGAGTAGAATGGCTATTCTTCATTCGACGTAATTATCAGTATTATTATTCTTAAGCTTACCCACAAGGAAAAATTATTTTTTTAGTGTATTGACATTTCAGATCTACAGATCTACTGATCTACAGAAGCTAAGGCTAACAAAGACCCTAAGATCCACTCTAAGAAAAAGCCATGTACCTTCAACATTTTATTAAATGATAGAGCCATGAGGAATGTTTTATAAAATATTACATAATAGCATTTACTGTATACAACATAATTTTACGTAATATGTCCTTCAATGTTTCTCACACATATAGGAGTGACGTTGGTATCAATTTTTTTATATATTATATATTTATATCCAACTTAAATTCATTACAGTATTAACATCCATTACATTTTAAACAAGCTACAGAGCATAAGACTCGTCGTTAAACGCTACACAAACTAATATTATTGGAGACATTTTATATTTTACACAATATTTTTGCAAATACTTAAGTTACAATTACATAAATAAATAAATATATATATATATATACGCGTAAAACTTCATACAATACACCGAGTGTGTACAAACGGGAACCGATTTTTTATCTGGCTGCATACCAGAACATTATTTCGCTCAGTGTCGCACAAATCGAATAATTTAAAAAAAAATTTAAATTCGTTCCCACGGGCCATATGCAAGAGAAATGAAAGGCAGAACATCCTGCAAGTATTTCTATAGTACCCCTGTAATTGATAAAGATTCCAGACAATTTAAGGAATGTGCAAATGCTCGAGAAATTTTACAATAATAGCGTCAATCCAAAGATGGACCCTAAGTGAGTTAAAATAGTACATTTGCTCCCTATTTTAAAAATAAACGGCTAGCCAATGAATCCCTTCATCTCCGCTAACATCCGTAATTGTAATAAGTGCGCCGCAGTGTCGCGTGGCTGGAAGCTTCAGCGTTTCGTTCTTTGCAAATACACCGATAAATTTGGAGCGTGTGATTCGGTCACTATTCATTCTCTCTGGAGTGTATTCGCATCCATTTTTAAAAGCCTGTGGCTATGCCTCTAAACCTATCGATCTCTATTAGGGCTTGTGATTCAAGGTATACTAGTACACTAATAGGCGCGTCTAGCGGTTTGACGAATTCCATTCTGACTGAGATGTTTCCACTCTGCTGTGGACTTACTGTAAGTGGGTGTTTATACTAGCAAATAAGTCAAGGATGATGTCAAACGGGTAAAGTTAACGTGTTCAATGAATTCCTTCTCTGTTACGCCGATTCCTAATTCGTTGCAAGTACCGGCAATATGTGCAAGATTAATATAAGCTCTCGAGCAAAGCAAGAACACGGCTTCTGATGAAAAATCCGTTTCTAATTTCCCCCCCTAAGGCGACTCAAAAACGTATAGGGTTATATTTTTAATGCCGAAATTTTCGAAATTAAAGGCGTTCTTTTCATATTTTCTTTTCTATTCACTGAAACGTGTTCCTGCATTCCAATTAATTAATGACACATGGATTTCTTCTTTTAATTATTTTAAACATTTAGAATCGAGTAATATTCCATTACGTAAAAAGTGATTGGCGAAGTTTGTCAAACCTAAATAATGGAATGCTGAAATCGAAAGTAGTTTAACGTTAAAAAGGAACGCGTATTTCAAATTTAAAGAAACAAATAATCCGTCCCATGAAAATACATATGAATTGAGAAGCAAAAGACTTATTAGAAAATGTAAACGCAACTATGAGCTGTATATTAGGGTGGGACAAATTTGTACCTATAGGCGAATGAAATATTGGCCACTTTCCTATTTTTTAGCTATTTTCTTCAAAAGATGAATTTTAGAATATTGATTGGCCTTTTGTTCTAAAGCTGTGTATTGATGAGTAAAACATTGTGTGAAAATCTTAGTGGCATCAGACAATATCTTTCACATCCGAAAGCTAGTGAAAATTAGCAAATGCCTTGCACTATTTCTAGATATTTTCGTCCAATGTATCTGTATTTCAAATTATTTTACGAGCACTTTCCTATTCACACGTAATCGTCTAATGTTTATCTGAGACGGTGATTTGCTCTTTTAAATTCTGAGGGGAAGACGAAGCTGTGTGCATCGACATGTGACTAACTGCAAAGTAACACTTCAAGGTTATACAAAGGGATGCCTCTCTCAGTCTGCAGCTGCAGCTGGCCCTCACGCTTTGTCAGTATAACTGGAAAATTTGTGGACGGTGGTTGTTCGCTGCTGTATGGTGTAGCTTGCAGCAGTAAGCAACAGCTTACTGTTTATTATTTGTCTTTGGTTGTCTTTTATAGCATTCTAATTGATTCTTTGTTTGCAGAAAAATTATTATTCATGAATAATAAGTGAGAAATAATTGACTAAAAGTGACTCAAACTAGAGAACAATCCAAGTGTCCTATATTTGTGAGCCCTTGTTACATGTTTACCGACTTGTTTACCGACTTATGAATCAATTATGAAGCACTGACTAATGCTAATAATGTGTTCAACATCTCACGTTCCTACATTATGGGCAGAAAATGTAGAAAATGTTGCTAGTGAAGTTGAAAAAATGTGGGCTACATCAAGCATACCCATTATTTCACACCAACAAGTTGTGGCAAAAATCAAAGCTTATCATGCTAAATATTGGAACATTTTGAAACCCAAGACTTCTCCATCGTGCTATGATGGAACACGACACTTATTTCAATTGGTAAAATGCTCCTGCTACATGCAGATAAAGGAGAAACAGATTGCATATGACGCCATTGGCCGGAAGAGTTACTTTGCACATCCTGAAAATATATTGCTTGCAATGTTAGCAGATGTACTGATCTCATAAATTAGCAGGCATTTGAGATAACAGAACCTCCGCTTACAAAAATATGGGATGAAAACAAGGTCCAGTCTTACATCAAGAACGTAGCAACACTCCCCTCCTCGTTTGAGGTGGAGGAAATGCCATGTCAAACGCAAGCTGTGGAGAGATGAGTTAAGTTGGTGACTGAGACATCATTATCTGTGTGTGGTGAGTTACGGAGAGATGGTTTCATTAGGACCAAGTTGGAATCCCAAAAACTGATGGAAGTATTAGACTCGAAGAACGATTATACTGTAAGGTGTAATGGATGGGCGAGCACGAGCGGAACTCGATATGCACCCACCTCCTCATAGTGAGTTCTGGGTGATAAGAAATTCAAATTACTTACCAGCTGAGAGTTGCATTTATATTTTCATAAATAAAATAAACTGTTCTGTGGCCAGTAATATTTTTACAGTTTTTTCCTCATCAGTAATAATATGAAACTTTTACGGCAACGAGCCAATCAAAATTCCGAAATTCATTTTTAGACGAAAATAACCAAAATATGGAAATTTCTAATTTTTCATTCGCTTAAGACAGTGGAAAATATTTCTGATGTCCGTAAGATTTTTACAGTATTTTCCTCATCAAAACGCATCTTTTATGATAACAGGCCAATCAAAAATTCTAAATTAATTTTTTTGACGAAAAATAGGCAAAATTAGTGAAATTGTTAATTTTTCACTCGTTTGGGGCAATGGAAAATATTGTCTGAGGTCAGTAAGATGTTTAAAAACTATTTAACTCATCCTAACGCAACTTTTACGATTACAGGCCAATTAAAATTCCAAAATTTATTAATTCGACCCACCCTACTGTATATAGTGAACCAAATTAAATCGGATACGAAGAAATTCTATAATTATGTTAGAAAAAAAAGCAGTTTCGCAGACTATTGGTCCAATCACAGGCGAAAACAATTAACAAATTTACAATGACTTACAAATGACAGAAGTTTTAAATAAATTCTCTTCCGTGTTTACTAACGAAAATATGAACATTCCCTTTCCTGTAATCATGCTCAATGCTAATCATTTAACACTTCGCGATTTTACCGCTAATGAAACTCGGCCATTGGTAAAATTAATCCTAATGAAACTCCAGATCCAGATAAGCTCTACCAGTGGGTACTTAAAGAAATGAACTGTGCAATAGTCTTACATATACGAGTATATTTAATATAAATTTACATATATATACTCGTATTTAATAAATCATTACAATTAGGAGAAGTTTCGTACGATTGAAAACTTGCAAATATTACGCCAATATTTAAAAAAGGGGACAAATCGCTTCACGGAAATTATCGTCCCATGGGTCTGACTTCATTAGTTGGTAGGCTTTTGGAGACGATCGTTCGCAACAAAATAGTTAATTACTTAGAAATTAATAATTTAATTAAAGATTCTCAGCATGGCCTTCCGTAATTGATTGATTGATTGAAATAATACCTCTAGCGTCGCAACATCGAGTTCATTGAAACCGAATATACAAGTTAATTAAGGTTAAAAGTTAACCAAATTATGAAATGAGTAATGCCTGAATGAATGAATAATAAATAATGACGATACAATAAACGTGTGAAGAAAAATGGATGACAAGTAAAGAATGAGGGTAAAAGCGCTACAAAAGAGGGAGGAGACCAGCCTCCTCCACAAACTTAAAAGTTCCGCTATCGGGGTAGCACGCTCCCTCTCCGAGCACCGAAGAGAAAGGATAGGTGCCATACCTTAGTCGGTGCTCCGAGAAATGACGCCTCCGTAATTCCCAAACACTGGGACACTCGACCAACATGTATTGTACAGTCAAGGGGATAATGCAGTCATCACAGTAGAGTCGAGAACCCCACACCATTAAAAACCTTGTGGGTGAGACGGGTGTGGTCTATTAGGAGACGGGCAAGGGCAGTTCCCCACTGTCGAGACATACGTGTATTCCGTATACTGCCAAGGACAAACTACAGCAACAATCTGACGCAATTTATTGGGGTCAATGATAGCATCACAACAACGCTGCCAGACAACGCGAACTGCAGCTCAAATCCCGGGAAGGAAGCCTCATAAGGAACTGGACGGACTGCTTTATGGGGCAGGGAAGCAGTAGACTTTGCGGACTGGTCCGCATCTTCATTCCCCATAAGGCAACGCGGGAAGTAACCCAACAAAAGGAAACCTGTCAAAAATACCAACAATTTTGAACGCAGAGTGAACGCACGAACCGAAACTTTACCCCGCGGTAACCATCGTACTTGAGTGTGCATAAGTCGTGTAGCTGTTACCCATTTCTTCGTACAGAGCACCAAAGAATCTTGAGTTTAATGGCCTTGATTTAATAAAGTTAGCAATTTGAACAGCCTCAGGACGCCTCAGTGTCTCAGTAATCTTTTTCACAGTGAGTGCTTGCTTGCCGATGGATGATGCAGTGGCTACTCCCACATTTTGGTGCGACCGCCTTCACGCATGCAATAAAACCACGGTGTTTGCCAATCATTGATTGCACACCATCTGTACACACATCAACACACTGTTACACTGTTCCCATGAGAGCACTTTTGCAGTAAAGTAGGAATCAACATGTTTTCAAAGATTTGTAGAACAATATTTACTCTTCGGCTGCATTGTTGTGAATGTATCTTACGAACACGAGCAAAACAGCATGATTGGTGACATCAGTTGTCTCACCAAGTTGTAAAGACACATAACCACTGTCTCTGATGCGCCTGATTAATTCGATCTCTATGTCACAATTCATGTCCTGTATTAGTTTTGAAATAATTGAATTCGAAAGTGATACTGAATTGACTGTATTTAATTGTTTATCCCCTAGCGTGCATGAAACGATGTCTTGTACACTGGAACTAGCTTCACTAACACTAGTTTCTTCGTCGGACATACTTTCCTCTTTTTCAGACTTCTTGATTTCAGCCAGTTATTCATAATAAAACATCACAGGGAACGAAGTTAAGTAAATGAAATAAAGAGAAACCCTTCAAACTACGAGTATATTAACGATCAGCGCGGGCACACAGGCAGTATAAAACTAAACAACACTGCCCGACTCTCCAAATACAAGAGGCTGACTCATAGAGAAGAGTTGCTAAGAGATCGATGTAATTGTGATTGGTGGACTTAAGGTCAACTTTGGCTATTTTTAGAAGCAGCTCTTATGGTTGTAAGCAAGAGCGGAAGAGGAAAGCTTCTTGCAGACACGATCATTTCATGAAATGTTTGCACAGAACTTTCTTGTGCACAATTTTAACATTTTGGTATAATTGCCGCCATTACTGATTTTTTCTCGCAGAACCCCTGAGAACACTCTGCGGAACCAAAGGGTTCCAAGGAACACAAGTTGAGAACCACTGTTCTAAATGATCCAGTTGCTCGAGGTACAGACTAAAGACCCGATACATGAAGAGTGGAAGTAAAACATTCCACAGCTTCACTGACAGACGACAATTCTTCCACGGTCGAGGGCATTGTCGGTGGTCCCTAATAAGTGACCAGTTAGCCCTGTTCAGGGGCCAACGAGGGACACAAAGACAAGGTGGCTCCTAGCCGAAGAGAGCCAAATCCAATCGAGCATCAGGAGAGCAGAGAGACAGATCAATAGCCGCGAAGGAAGCAGAGCAGGATTAAGGCATAGTCCAGTTAGGCCATGGACTAAGGCCCCGCCATCTACATAACCGGTGACTGTGTGTCTCTGAAATCGGTCGATTTAGCGACAGGTTTACGGTGCAGTTCATTCTTTGACTTATAAGGCAATCGTGAGCGGTTGGCTGAGGATGGTTTAAAGGACATTTAATCAAGACCTATTTTTCCCTTTTATTAACAAAACAAGGTATGCCTAGGCCTAGGTTAAGTACCAAACATAAAAAGTAGGTCAACTTCAGTAGATATTCAGATTAGAACAAGTGGTAAATACTTATTTTACTTTTGTTTTATCCAACTAATGCTAATATTATTCATGCAATATATTTGTAAAATTTCGCATTATATTTGTAAAATGAAAATGCTTAAATCACCGGGCGAATTCCATATGTTGCTGGCAAACTCCGACGAGACGGTAAACCGCAGATTGCCTAGGCATTCCGCGGATTCCCCGTCGATATTTGGCAAAGACCGAAATATTCTTTTATTTCGCACTTTGTCTAAATCTTAACAGGCAATCTGAGGAATGCCTGCATAGGATTAGTCAAGGTCCAAAGTAAAGTATTATTTAGGACTTTGCCTGGCATTCAGGCAATCTGCGAAGTGCCTAAGAAACAGGTTTCAACTTTTTATTTCGTACTTTGTCTAAATCTTGACAGGCAATCTGAGGATAATCAAAGAACTACCTATATAGAACAAGATGTTATATTTATTGAACTTTACAACAACAATAAACACACGAAACATAAAGGATAATATTAACCCTTAATTGGTAATCCTCAACCAGAGGAACGCGTTAGGCAATGCGGGGTGCTACCACACCCCAAAAGAAAAATATTAGCCAGAAATCAGTTTATGAATTTAATGAAAAAACGGCGTTATAAATAAATTATTCCATGTATTAACTAACTTTTAATCACAAAATAATGACAGTATAAGTATAATATGTATTTGAAATAATTGAACAGAAAAAATATTTGCTTATTTCCCCGTAAAAAAGACCAACAAACCAAAAAAAATTATAATAAAAAAAATTAAAGTTTCCAGGAGATCCCTGGGCAACCACTGACTAGGATAGTGGAGGAAGACATGGAAGGACTGGCAGGCCCGTTAGTGCACACAGCTGTAGAAGAGACGAGTAAAATGTTGCTTACTTTTGGTTGTGATTTTATGGCGCAAGTTCCACAGGCCACATTTAGTGCATATATGAATCTTGTATATGCGAATTATTTATTCTCAAATATTGATATACTGTACATCATATAACACATGTAGCTATGCACAAATAGTGGCCTCTCTTCCCTAGTGTTTTTATCATCAAAGTGGAGGCACCTGAGAAGAAAGCAAAAGCGCCTCTCACTCATTGCAGCCCTCTATATTACCGGACCAAATTGTGGACTCCACATGTCAACGGCTGTTTTGTGGTTATCATGATTCATTCCGGAGAATATAAGGACTCCCAAGAGAGCCCTCATCTCAAGTTCTGTCGCACGGTCCACTGTTGCCTGCTGTTTCTGATAATTTTGAGTCAAAGACCTGATGGTGTCATTGGTACAGTCGAGAATGTGGTCAATGATAAATTCGGTGAGGAACAGTTCCAGACATGCAAGGGGATTCATAGCAGCTGCAGCTCTATGAGTGGGGCCGTGCTTCATGGGTGGGATGATGTGCTAGGGAGTCAGGGAATGTGCTCTTGTAGATGGCTTAGTGCTCCAGCTGTGCCCATTCTTGCCTTGGATTGATGTCCTTTGAAAGCGGGGGAGCACTCCTTCATGGTGGTCCCGCCTCTTGGTCGCAGGTGTAGCAACAGCGGTAGCAGGTGTAGCAACAGTGGCAGCAGGTGTGTGGCTGTGTCTGGGGCAGCGGCGTCTCACGGTCTCCTCTCCACTCTCAGTATCATCATCATCCTCGTTTGGTTGTGGCATATATTCCAATGTCTTTGTCTTCGACATTACTAGCCATACTGTAACTTATTTTGTCTTTTTTTTTACCATGCAAATTATATGAGGGGTCGCGCGTCTTAAGGTACCTAAGCGCCACCACAGGCGAAAACGTGTTTTTGATGGATATCACTATTTTCACCCTTCCTCTATCGCGTGGTTTGGGTTATAATGACCTTACGACACTGAAAGTATGGTTGAAAACCTTATGAAGCGAACTACTTTTTACACCTCTATCGCCAAACAAAAGTTCACCCAATGTTCGGCATAATAAGAAAATAAAAAAAAAAATATATATATATATATATAAAATATAAAATATAAAAATCTATTCCAAAAACTCATCAACATCTTCATTAGCATACTTAGAACTCTAATTTAGCCAAAATTGAACGTTCTAGTTCAATTAATAACAGAAATACTATTGCGAGAATATTGCTGAACTTTGGAGGCGATTTCTGGCGAATTTTAATTTTGGCGCTTAAGTACCTTAAGACGCGGGACCCCTCATATATTTACCTGAAAAACAAAATAAATATTAAATTTCATTATAATCCATCACAATTTAGCACATGGGTTTTTTCAGCAACAAGTAAGATTCGTCCACAAAGGAATGAAATGTATAAATGTCATAAAACACAAAATACTCAAACACAAGGACTGTCACACATTAGGTAATGCGGGGTGGCGCCACACCCTACGCATACTGGATGACTGTACACAGCCCAGCGAGCACACTTGCGCACCCGACCTCTGTGAAGGCTCAAGGGACACTGAAGGTACATGAAGTTTCAACCACATACGTTGTTGGGAAGACTACAAACATTTAGTTTCAATGATGAGCGGGGTTCAGCAGCACCCCGCATTACCAGTTAAGGGTTAATTAAAAGTTTAAAGAAAAAGTTTGAGCAAAAGCAAAATTTTAAAACTCATTTATTGCAGCAAGAATTAGGATTATGGCATTTTGAATTGCACAGAACCTTCTTCCTTTTACAATTGCAAGAATTAGCAACGCACTTTTTGGTGCAGTTGCACCCGATAAAGCCCTCTCCTCCAAACAAAGACTTCAGACTGTTAATAGCTCGAAGGAAATGGTTCACTCGGGAATAACTTCTGATTTAAGGAATATATCTTTGCATGGTTGTATTTGATTATGGGAGTATAGCGAACTGATTATTCCTCGCTTGGTTCCTATTTTATAATAGCTTTCTTCTGTTACATCCATAACAACTCCAATTAAATTATGGGGGTCTCCTTTACTCTTATCAATGTTAGGAATCGGAATTGTTACGGAAGTCCCAATTTTTATTTCTGGAAACTGTAGATTAGATATCGTTGAAACCTGTTTATTAGGCACTTCGCAGATTGCCTGAATGCCAGGCAAAGTCCGAAATAACATTTTACTTGGACCTTGACTAATCCTATGCAGGCATTCCTAAAAATGTGAAATAAAAGAATATTTCGGTCTTTGCCAAATATCGACGGGGAACAAAAGTGATAGAAGTCAAAATATTCTTCTATAAACATAAGCTAATCATATTATCTTCAAAAATTTATATTACTGGTATGTTATCGGTATTAGTGATAATTTCTAATTATTATTGTTATTTATTATTATTATTAATTTCTCTTTTCTATATTGCATAATATATAATATATATATATATATATATATATATATTATATTATGCAATAATTGGCTAGAACATGTGCGCGTGTAAATGTGGGTGGCTTAAACACCTGAATGAGTAGAGAAATCCTTTCACTGAGGCGATTCTTATGAAAACAAAGCCAAAATTCTTCTCCATGAATTATCATTATTAATATTATTATTGCTATTATTATTACTATTATTATTAATATTATTATTATTATTAGTTTTACTTTAATAAACTTTTTGGAATTTTCTAAAGTACGACAATTCCTATTTTCAGTTAAAGTAAATCTCGATAAACTACGAATAACCTTCCTTAAAATATCTCACAAGCACACACACACACACTTATTTATATATATACAGTATATATATATTATCAAGGTTAAGATAATAAACCATTACTTCAGTTTATTCGTTTAATTATGATTCGCGCATTTTGAAGTCTTCAGGTTAACCCAAATTCCAAATTGTAATACCTGTTGTTTGGGATTTTAACAAGGTTGGACAGATGAGATTTTTAAAGTTAGGGCTAAGAGACCTAAAGACGAGATAATGCTGTATTAAATGGAAGATCTGAATGGGGGAGAAATTGCAGGGGGCCTTTACAGCGAGGAGCTGCAGAAAGCGACATTTAATTTAGGAAAAAAATGTGTTTAAAATTGAAAAAAATTACGCAGCAAAGATTCAGGAAAGAGAAAAATGTACCTGGTGAAATGGCTATGGTACCCAGAAAGCTTCAACACCTATATAAAAGCTGATGCAATAAGGAAGCTTAAATAGTATATAACATGGCGCCTATCCACTTCTACATCACATTCCTGTCCTCTTCTTCTCTGTCTGTACATCCTAACAACAGCCTGGCCAACTTTGTAACAGAACTCGATGGGCCCATTGAATTGGGCCGTAAATCATATATGAGGTAGGAATATGCGAATTTCAATGGGCTACCAAATTTTTAAGTATTGATAATATAGAACCCGTTTTTACGATAATTAGAAACCGTGATGAGTGTGAAAAGGCCGGAGTAACTCGGGATGATATCATGCGCGCGGACCGGAGTGGGGAGGCACAGTACTACACTTCAGAAGTAATACTAGAACCGGGTCAATATGATACAGCCGAGGATGTTGTGAGACACTTAAGTGGTAGTTTGAAAAGTTCAATTTTTGCGTCTGATTTATTATACGAAATCGTAAACAAAGATACCCCGGCACATACTTTAACTCTAAAATCAAAGGGTAACAGAAATATTAAAGACAAAGGGCTGTTCAAAATTATAACCGAAGGCAGATATAGGGCAGCCCTCCAAAGAGATACTTTTCACGAATCAAAACATGATTTCTGCAGATTATTGTATCAGCTGAAAATGGAGAAATTGAACGATGGAGACCCTCTCCCGGACATGTGCTATATTTACAGCAATATCGTGGAACATCAGTTTGCTGGGGATACCCAGGCACGGCTGCTGCGCATCACCCACATTCCCAGTCATAGAGGACGGAGCTTAAGCATCACATACGACAAGCCTCATTATTCAAAGGAGGAAAGGTCAATACTTCGGGAGGTGATAGTATCGGTCATTGTGAGAAAAAAAGTTCATATGAACATGTGTTTAATTCTGAATGGTTACGGAGATAAAGCTGATGAATCTACAAATACAAAAGCATTGTTAATGGTAATCAAGAAAGAGAAACGAATTACAGTTTCTAAAATTTAATGTTTAAACATTGGCATTTTGAATGGTATCAGATACAGAAATGACAAATTTGTTACAGTTTACAATACGTTTTCGAAAATCCTACCGTCAATCTCAATGCAGTTTGCAACTCGTGTGCGAAGATCGCGAGTTGTTCGTCTGAGTTGATCTTGACGTTCCTTTATGCGGGCAGCAGCATCCAAAAATGCGCGCGAGCAATTCGTCTCGTGTATCCACCTTTCTTTTGTAAACTTGACTTTTCATCCACCCTCACAAACAATAATCTAATGGAGAGAGATCTGGAGACCTTGGTGGCAATTGAATGGGACCACCGCGGTCGATCCATCGACCATGGAAAGTTTGATTTCGGTATTGCATCACCAGACGGGTAGAATGTGGAGGAGCTCCGTCATGCTGAAAGTACATACCAGCGCGTGTAGCCAAACGAACATCCTCCAATAGTCCTGGCAATTCATTTTGCAGAAATTCTTGGTAACTTTGTCCTGTAAGACGATTCTCTAAAGTAACAGGGCCAATCAGCTGATCATCGATGATACCGCACCACACATTGGCAGAGAAGCGATGTTGAATTTTTTTTTCCACAGTGGCATTTGGATTTTCGCCTGACCACCGATGAGTTACAAATGTTGTTGATACCGTCACGGGTGAAAGTAGCTTCATCGGTGAACAGTATTAATCGAAGCAATCGGCGATTAGCATTTACCCAATGACAAAATTCCAGTCGCATGGCAGAGTCTCCTGGTTAAAGGTGTTGTACACGCTGTACATGATATGGAAAAGCCTTCCTCACGTAATATTCGCCATACTCTTGTGTGTGGTACACCGAGACGTGTTGAAATTCTTCGTGAGCTAGTAGTAGGACTACGCTCTACCAACTGAAGAATGTTTTCCACTTCATCCACATCTTGTTGACCTTCACGTTCAGATGAAACATGAGCGCTGGGAAGTGTATCAATCTCACGCAATGTGATGAAAACCCTGGTAAACACTCTTCGATCCGGAATTCTGCGGTTCGGAAACCTTCGACGGTATTCTGCAACAGCAGCTGTTGCACTTCCATCGCAAAAACCGTAGACATACACTATATCTGCATATTCGGAATGTGTGAAGGTGTGTAGCATTCTTAACACTGCTTCAAACACCAAACAATGTCACTCACAACAGTCAGCTGTCGATTGGCTTATGTTATATGCTTACATTACAGCTTACATGGTTCAAGGTTATAGGGGAGGGAAGGGGGAGGAAGAGCTGCGCGCGCATCAGATTCAAACAGCTCTATCTCCTTAACCATTCAGAATTAGACACATGTTCATATGAACTTTTTTTCTCACAATGACTGATACTATCACCTCCCGAAGTATTGACCTTTCCTCCTGAAACACCCTGTATATAAGAACGATTGAGGGAAAAAAGTTTCCATTTGGTAATGGGAATTTAACAGTGAAGCTGCACTTCCGTCGCACCTTCATAGAATGATCGGAAGGCCGTTCACAGTCTATCGACGGGTGAGATACCAGCGCAGGAGTGGGATTGGATCCATATTTTCAACCATACTGCGTACGCTGTCCCCTTCCTGAAGAGTGGTACCAGATATCTCGGCTGGAAAGCGTTAGAATCAGGTCTTAAGACAGAATGGCCGGGGCTAAGCATAAAGAAACTCAAAAACGCACTTAAAGCGCACACGGGATGAAATCATCAAAGATGCAAAGAGAAAAATGCGTGGTGGGGAGAAGAAGAAGAAGCGCCTTGTACGGAAGAAGATTATTAAAGACGGGATGTAAACTTTGGACTTCAGGGCTTCTCAAACACCATAATCTAGTGGTGAAAGATCGGGGCTACTAGCCGGCCACATATTGGGTTCGATAAAATCCGGTGTTTCGTTCTCAAGGAATGTGACAGTTTGTGGTGCTCTGTGAGCAGGGGCTCCACCTTGTTGGAAAGTATATCTTTCACCACTAATTCTTCGAATACCAGTTATATAGAGTGAAAGAGGCCTGCGTTGAGCAGGAAGATGGACATATCGAGAAACTTCTCAATTAAGACGAACAACATGCCAAGGTAAGCATCTATGAAGTTTGGGACCTCTAGTCCACTTACTTTTTTTAATATGACAGTTTACTTCTAAGGGGTCGCTTTTTTTACCCACCTTGGATATATAATGTATAAAGTGAGATTATTGTCACTCCTATTTGTATATATGCGAAAACAATAAACAAAATTATGTATTAATTTATAAAATGTTCCTCATAGTTTTATTATTTGAGGGGTCGCGCGTCTTAAGGTACCTAAGCGCCACCACAGGCGAAAACGTGTTTTTGATGGATACTATTTTCACCCTTCCTCTATCGCGTGGTTTGGGTTATAATGACCTTGCGACACTAGAAGTATGATTGAAAACCTTAAGAAGCGAACTACTTTTTTCACCTCTATCGCCAGCTGGGCTCTGCCGCCCAGATGTGATGCGCGTCTTAAGGCCCCAATATCCCGTTCAAAATATCCCGCCAAAATTAAAATTCGCCAGAAATCGCCTCCAAAGTTCAGCAATATTCTGGCAATAGTATCTCTGTTATTAATTGAGCTAGAACATTCATTTTTGGCGAAATTAGACTTCTAAGTATGCTAATGAAGATGTTGATGAGTTTTTGGAGTAGATTTTCATATTTTATATTTTATATATATATTTTTTAATTTTCTTATTATGCCGAACTTTGAGTGCGATTTCTGGCACAGAATGATTCCATTAATTTTTCATTACTATCACTAGCACGGTGAGACATTGCTGCACACGATGATAATAGTTAGAAACCGGGTGAATAGAATAATCCACACAATATTCAGCAATATGAGCACGAACACAGGAAGCCTGCTAACAGCAATGCGAGTCTTAAGGTACTGGCGGGATGTTTGTGTCGTGTCCCTCTCGGCGAGTGAAGCGGATGGCCAATCAGAAAGCAGAGCGGTGTGGCTGCCATGTTTTCATTGGCTCGCGCTCCTCCTGCTGTTCCCGCCACCCAGAGACTGAGTGTCCCACCCCCACCCCCATCACCAGTTGAACTGAATATTGGGGCCTTAAGACGCGCATCATATCTGGGCGGCAGAGCCCAGCTGGCGATAGGTGAAAAAAGTAGTTCGCTTCATAAGGTTTTCAACCATACTTCTAGTGTCGTAAGGTCATTGTAACCCAAACCACGCGATAGAGGAAGGGTGGAAATAGTGATATCCATCAAAAACACGTTTTCGCCTGTGGTGGCGCTTAGGTACCTTAAGACGCGCGACCCCTCATATATTCATAACACTTCACGTTCATTACTTACAAAATATGCATATATACTGTATATTCAGTACACTTCATGTTTATTACAAAATATCCCCGACTTCAAATAACTGTGGTGAAAAATAGATTTCCATTTCACTGTTTGTGAATTTTGGTGTGTTGGACCCCATTGTAGCCAACCAAGCGAGAATGTTCACTGGAAAATAACAACAAATATGCTCTTGATATGAAAGTGCCCCCTATTATGTGTGGGCCATTGCTCCAATTCAAGTGACGTCGGCCTGAACTCAAAAGACCAATCGTAAACTCTTAGCTTTTTGATTGGCCAGTGACGCTTCTGTGGCCGTGGTTTCGCAAAAACTGGTTTATGCACTCCTTAGATTTTTTTAAAATTTAATAAGTGGACGCTCAATATAATTATTTTAAATAAATTTTTAGCACTATTAAAATTTGGTATTATTACACTGGTATGCATCAATTTTGCTGTCAAGGGTTTTGTAAGTGATTCTTATAGAGTTTTTCCTGCTGATTTCGAATCTGCAATCCGTTTTTCTCAATCAGCTCAGGTTATCCGGCTATGGCCTCATAAGTAAAATAGAATTTTTCGTGATTTTGTCAAAGCGGAATTGGAACAGTAACATCTATCATCACTTGTTTCACTTGTATAATATCTTTTTTTACTTTTCAGGCATATAGATAAAATATTTCATAATGAATAGAGCGTGTAAAAATGATCCCAATAGATTCTGCTACATATGTGGGACGGTTACCATGCCAAATAACCAGTCCCAAATCACTAAATTTGTGAAGACAATGTATAGAGCATACTTTGGAATTAAGCTAGGAGACCAGGACAAAAATTTCGCCCCTCAAATGCGCTGCAAGACGTGCATTGAAAATTTGAGAAGATGGAGCAAAGGCAGAGCGAAATCTTTGCCTTTTGGAATTCCCATGATTTGGAGAGAAGGAAAGGATCACGTGACAGATTGCTATTTCTGTATGACAAACCTCCAAGTGGGCTTATAAATTTATTTTTCTTAAATATTTTGAAATCCTCGTATGAAACTTGACATAATATTCACCATAATGTAATATTCACCATATATAGCATAATATTCACCATAATGGTAATCATACATTTACATATACATATTGTTATAGAAAATACATTTACACATACATATTGTTATACAAGTTACATTTACATATACATATTGTTATAGAAAATACATTTACACATACATATTGTTATACAAGTTACATTTACATATACAATGATTGTATATTTTCTTTCTTTTTCATTCATATTGTCCCCGAAGGGACAATATGAATGAAAAACAAAGAAAATATACAGACTCCCACGACCTATTTCATATCTTACAGACCGCAGCCTTCCCTCACGAGCCGCCACTGTCTGAATGCTTCTTCTATTTCATATGCAAGTTTTATATCCATGTTTCTGTGTTTCTATTTTCAGGAGTTAACAAGAAGAATAAACACATTGTTGTGTACCCTGACATTCCTTCTGCTATGAGACCTGTACCCCATGGTCCTGGAATTCCAATACCCGACCCACCTCAAACCCTGGACTTCGATGATTCTGATGATGAATCAATGACCAATGCCAATGACCAGTCCCAGTCGTATATACCTCAAAATACCGCTTCAAATGAGCCGAGGCCTCTCAACCAGGCCAAACTTAATGATCTTACCAGGGATTTAGGACTTTCCAAATTAGCTGCCGAGATCTTGGGCTCACGACTTCGAGAGGACAACTTGCTGGCTCCGGGAACAACATTCTCCTGGTATAGGAAACGAGAGGAAGAATTCCGCAAGTTTTTTGCAGTGCACGAAAATACCTCTTCCTTAGTGTACTGCTGCAATGTTGAGGGGCTAATCGAATCCTTGGGCCTGCCATATAACGCATCAGAATTGAGGCTATTTATAGACTCGTCTAAACGAAGTATGAAAGCAGTACTTCTCAACATTGGGAATAGGGTTGCATCAGTCCCTGTAGCACATTCCGTACAACTTACTGAGAGCTACGATAACATGAAAATTTTACTGGATGCTCTCGTATACGACCAACATAACTGGAGGATCTGTGGAGATTTGAAGGTAATACTAATATCATAAGTAAACTATTGCTATTGACTCTGTTGTTTTTCCAAAGGTTATTTGAGAGCGTATAAGAACACTTAACTTCCCCACAGAAGTGATACAGTCCAATGCATATATTTTTTTATCTGATAGAACAAATTCTCTAAATTCTTTAAATATTTTCATTTTTTTTCAGATTGTGGCATTTGTATTGGGAATGCAAGGGGGATACACGAAATACCCATGTTTCCTCTGCAAATGGGATAGCCGAGCGGATGAGAAGCACTATGCACAGCGTGAATGGGCATCCAGAGAGAATTTTGAACCTGGGTCGCATAATGTCGTTTCAGTGCCCCTTGTACCACCAACAAAAATTTTGCTCGCACCACTTCATATTAAGCTGGGCTTGATGAAAAATTTCATCAAATCAATGAATAAGGAGGGTTCAGCATTCCGATATCTCGAGAGTAAATTTCCTCATATATCTGATGCTAAACTAAATGCTGGGGTTTTTGATGGTCCTCAAATTCGAACTTTGATCAAGGATACTCAGTTCAAAAACGCAATGACTCCAACTGAGAAGAATGCCTGGCAGGCATTCAAATCAGTTGTCACTGATTTTCTTGGCAAGCGTAGAAGTCCAGAACACGAGTCCGTTGTCGAAAACTTGATGGAAGCTTTCAAAGCTCATGGGTCGCCCGACTATTTTCCTGAAAATTGCGGGGATTATAGTGAGGAACAGGGTAAACGATTTCACCAAGATATCAAAATAATGGAAGAGAGGTACCAGGGAAACTGGAATATCAATATGCTGGCGGACTATTGCTGGTGTTTGAAGCGAGACGTGCCCGAAGAAAAACACAGACGGAAAGCCAAAAAAACTTCATTCCTTCCTCAATAAACTTTTTTCCATATTTATTGTATGAATAAAAGTATTTATTCACACAATGTTTTCATTTTTCACGAGTGTTCTTATAATATTACTCGTATCTACAGTGTTTAAGCTAAAAAAATCAATAAATTTGGGGATAAAATTGGACTTATAATAAATGGCCAATAGAGAAAAAACCTGACCTGATTGAGGAAAACCAATGTCATTTTCGAATTCAGCATGGTCGAATTATATAATACGAGTTGAAAAAACCCTCACAGCAGACAAAACAATTTCATATGCATACCAGTGTTATTATTACACAGGCCTGCGATGGTTTTCTTGTCCGAAATATTTTATCACTTATATAATAATTTTTGCACGCTCATTCCGAAAATAATATTAATTTTTCGCCATCACGTACATATTTTTCACAAAATGTCATATTTCATATTACATATGTAAGTAATTTTCATTAAAATTGACTCAATTAAATTTTGATTAAAATCTACTGCCTATAAATGCTTCCACATCAGAAGTGACTTCATAGCGTCTTCTAGAACATTCGAGAAACGCACCGCTAGTATATAAGTGATTGACAAGCCACGAGATGAGTCAGTCTGTCTAAAGTGCGAGGTTATAGTTCTTTATTATTCAAAGGTGCGGGTAAATATATTTCTCTTGAAATTTGTTTATTTGTCGCTATGGCAACCAAAGGGTGTGTAAGTAGCCCAAACATTTTCTGTCATATTTGGGGAAAATTTACTGTGGAAAAACAAAGGTGAGATATCACAAACTTCGTCAAGAAAGCATACTATGCGTACTTCGGAATGAAACTTGTGGATCAAGACAAATCATGGGCTCCACATAAAGTTTGCAGTGTTTATGTTGAACAACTTAGACTGTGAAGTAAAGGTAAAAAGGATTCTTTACCTTTTGGGATCCCACTGGTCTGGCGTAAGCCTAGAAATCACAGCAATTACTGCTATTTTTGTTCATGTAACGTTCAAGGCTACAATACTAAAAATAAAAAGGAAATTTCTTATCCAAACTTTCAGTCTGTTATAAGACCTGTTGCTCATGGACCTGGTATACTGTACCTACTAAACCAAATACTTTTGATATAACTTCATCTGATTCGGTGTCTGATGACGATGGAAACGATGATATTGATTGTTTTCAAGCCGAAACATCTGGTGATCCCCAATTGTTTACACAAAGTGAACTTAATGATTTGGTGAGAGATTTGTGTCTCCCGAAGGATTCTTCAGAGATTTTGGGATTCAGACTTCGTGCAAAGAACATGCTTTCTCCCGGAACATCATTTTGCTGGTACAGAAATCGAGAAAAAGAATTCATCCAATATTTTTCTCAAGAAAATTTACTGGTATATTGCAACAATGTTTTGGAACTAATACTTAAGCTAGGCGCTGCAGTCTACACCCCAAATGAGTGGAGACTTTTCATTGACTCCTCCAAAAGAAGTCTAAAAGGCGTCTTCCTTCACAACGGTAACTTGTATGCATCCGTTCCTGTGGCTCATTCTTGAAGGAAACGTACGAAAATCTTGAGCTTCCTCTAGCTAAGGTTAAATACAAAGAACACGGTTGGCTACTTTGTGAAGACTTAAAAGTGATTTGTATGTTGTTAGGTCAACAACCAGGTTATACGAAGTTTCCATGTATTTTTGTGTGAATGGGATAGCCGAGCAAGAACTCAGCACTGGATAAAAAAACGAATGGCCACGCAGAGTCAACCTGACACCTGGTTCTAAAAACATTCAACGTGAAAATTTGGTTGACACGAAGAAAGTCCTTTCACCTCCGCTTCACAAAATTGGGCTTGAAGCAATTTGCCTTCCTTGGACGAAGATGGAGATTGTTTTAAGTATCTGTGTGGTAAATTCCCAACTCCGGAAGCAAAATTGAAAGAAGGAATTTTCGTTAGCGTCCAAATTAGAAAACTGACTTTGGATGAACACTTTAAAAGAACAACTAACAATCTTGAAAAACAAGCGTGGATTGCTTTTAAAGATGTTATCAGCAAATTTTGGGGGAACAACAAGGACCCAAATTACCAAAACATTGTGAACAACATGCTAAATGAGTTCAAAGAGTTGGGTTGTGATATGAGTTTAAAATTACATTTCCTACATTCACACTTGGATTACTTCCATGAGAATCTCGAAGCACTCAGCGAAGAACAAGGAGAACGGTTTCACCAAGACATCGAAGAAATGGAAAAGAGATATCAGGGAAGGTGGGACATCAGAATGATGGCTGATTACTGCTGGATGTTGAAACGATATATTTCAGAATTATTACATACAAGAAAAGGAACAGCGCGTACATTCGAGACTAAAAGGCATAGATCTCACAAAAAACTCAGGACAAATAAAGATCTACAGATCTACAGAAGCTAAGGCTAACAAAGACCCTAAGATCCACTCTAAGGCTAGCCCGAGAGAAAGGAAAGAGTAGGGGGTTAAGAGAAGAGAGGAGAATAAGGGGTTAAGTAAGGAGCAACACCTATCATTCGTGGGTTAACATTCATTCAGAAAAAGAGGAAAAAAGTCTCACCATCATCATCCGCCGGCCACTGCCGACAAGTCAGAAAAATAGTCGGAGAAAATAGGAGAGGGGTGAAAGATGAAAAGAAGTAAAATAAGAACGCTTACAAACCATGCAAACACAGTCTTAACTCACTGTCATACCATGCAAACTACAAACATGCAAGTAAAGAGAGTTACAGACATGCAAAGAAAGGAGATAAGGAAAAAAAAAAAAAAAAAAAGTAGGTACAGTTAAACAAAATGTGGGTTAGTTTACGCTACGAGCTACATCTACGTTCGTGTTAGTCTAATTTTTTTTTTTTTTTTTTTTTATTGCTGGCATCACACGCTGGCATGTCACAAGCTGGCATTCACCGTCAACAGACTCATCCTCGAGCACCACCACCAGAGCTCCTGTTGTTAACTTTCTTTTTTTAATTTTAAACAACGTTAATACTTTTAAAATGTCTGTCAAGACGGTTCTTAAACATATTAACGCTGGTAGAATGAACGACTGACGCGGGAAGATTATTCCATTTATCAATTACTTTAAACGTAAAGAAGTTTTTAGCGATATTAGTAATGAAACGTCTGCCACGCAACTTAAATCCGTTATTGCGAGTATTACTATTATCGAAAGTGAACAGTTTGTCAAAATTTACGTTATCGATGTTATTAACAATTTTGAAAACTTCAATAAGCTCCCCCCTTAATCTTCTAGTTGCGAGTGAATACAAGTCTAACTCTTTAATCCTATCTTCATAAGGCTTATTGCGCAATGACGGAATAAGTTTCGTGGCACGACGCTGAACCCTTTCTAACCTATCAATATCCTCACGCAAGTACGGGCACCAAAACTGAACGGCATATTCTAAATGAGGCCTGACTAGGGACTTGTAAAGGGGCAATATAATATCCTTCGATTTAAATTCGAAATTACGCGCTATGAAGCCTAACATCCTATTAGCTTTTGCGCAAGACTCCAGGCACTGGTTCCTAACCTTTAAATCTTTAGTTACGCGTACGCATAATATAATGAATATGTAATTGACGCTAATAGTCTTCTTTCTTTTTAAAGTTGTTTGCATTTGTAATTAGTATAACACAGCGAAGTAGATACCTAATGTAAATTGAAATAAATAATATTTTATTTATGTTGTTGTTTTTCCCTTCCAGTTTACAGAAAATCCTTACGTGATGGAAAAAAATGGCCACCTTATTCGCAATCAGCGTAGTTGAATTAGTTAAAATCAGTCAATAGTAATAAAGCAACTCTTACAAAGTTCTCATTCGCAGGCCTGTGTTATTATTAGTAGTAGTATTTTAACCCTTTACATGCCTACGTCCCCATTTTGGGTACATACATTCTAATTGTTATAAATTAGTTGCAGTTGTACATTTTCATAATTCACCACTTTATATGAGTTAAATAATGTATAATTAACTATCTCAATACATAGTTTGTAGATGCTTTGAATTCAAACCACTTTTTTTAAAACATAGTTTTGCCCTTTTTAAGATATTCAAATAAATAAATCAATTGTAATCATTTTATTTACTCGGTTCGTCCAACACTTCAGTACAAGAAACTAATTCTAGAAGGCTTGTGTGGGACCGCACATAAAGCGATTGGTGTTGGATGTTGGCGAAAATGAGAATTGGCTATATCTCATACACCTATAATAATAAATTAAAATTCTATTTTTTTACATTTTCCTAGGTAAAAATAGAAGTGAATCTCAAAACTTTTTCTGAAAAGCTGCCATGCAAGCCGACGACATATTCAGATAAGAATACTGTAATTAAATCACGAAAATTAAAAACGTTAAATCCAACATTGTGTAAACCAATATGGACGTAATGTATATCTTATGTAATGTGTTCTTTCTCAATAAAGATTATTATTATTAAAATATTAATGGGGAGGAACTCTCGGTGGATTATAATAAAAGGTTCTTGTAGAACTCTAAATTTATAAAATATCTTTTAGACCAGTTGTCGGCAACCTCTGACCCGCGGGTCAATTGTAGTATATATTATATATAAAATAATAAATATTATATGAAGTGGTTTCCTTTTTTTTAATGTCCCGAAAATAGTGTATTTTGATTTTAATTTTGAACACTGACCCATTATCAAATTACAAATAAATCAAATTGATCCAGTTTCAAAAAAGGTTGCCTACCACTGTTTCAGACTGTTGTATAAGCTCCCTCCAAGATGTTCAGTTTCTCAAATGTACGCTATCCGCAATATTATCATAATTAAACGAATAAACTGAAATGATGGTTTATTGCGGACAAACATCATCGGGTCTTCACACTAGGTGGTGAGCAGCGTCTGGTCTGAAAATTTCCTGGATGGGAGACCCCAATCTTCAACGTTTATATGTGTTTGTGTCAAAATGCTGGATTATGAATCAATTCCTCAAAGCAATGTATTGTTAGTTCAATTCATATTTTGTAGATGCTTTAAATTCAGCCTACTTTT